>JBBDGP010000627.1:5000-12500 GCA_037952835.1 Lithobates septentrionalis | reverse complement strand
TGCGGTCTTCTCTTTGGCGCTACCAGTCAGGGGTATTTGCCAATAACCTTTTGTTAAGTCCAAAGTGGTCAGATAGCGAGCCTTGCCAAGTCGGTCTATAAGTTCGTCCACTCTGGGCATTGGGTACGTGTCAAACTTTGTCACTGCATTAAGCTTCCTGAAGTCATTACAGAACCTCCAAGTGCCATCCGGTTTTGGGACTAACACGATGGGGCTAGACCAGTCACTATTGGATTCCTCAATGACATCTAGCTCCAACATTCTTTTAACTTCCTCGCTGATGTCCTTTCTCCTCGCTTCAGGAATTCGGTACGGTTTGAGCTTGACACGGACCCCAGGTTCAGTAACAATATCATGTTGAACTGCTGAAGTCGTGCCAGGTAACTCTGAAAATCTCTCTCTATTTCTTATCAGGAATTCTCTAGTTTCCTGCTTTTGGGAATATGACAGGGTGTCTGGAATCGTGACCTCTGGGATCAGAAGGGACTCAGTACCCTTAGGCGTTACCGGGAGGGACCTCGCAGTTAACGCCAGTCTATCCTTCCAGGGCTTTAACAGGTTTATATGGTAAATCTGTTCGGGCTTCCTTTTCCCTGGTTGATATACCTTGTAATTGACCTCCCCAACTCTTTCAATTACTTCAAAGGGAGCCTGCCACTTAGCCAGGAACTTGCTCTCAACAGTGGGAACACCAGGACCCTATCACCAGGTGAGAAAACACGGAGTTGGGCCCCCCTGTTGTATATCCTCTGTTGAGCTGCTTGGGCCTGCAGTAAGTGTTCTTTTACCATCGGCATGATTGCTGCAATCCTGTCCTGCATTTGAGCGATATGCTCAATGACACTTTTATGGGGTGTCTGCTCCCCCTCCCAAGTTTCTTTGGCTATGTCCAAGAGTCCCCGAGGGTGTCTCCCATAAAGCAACTCAAATGGAGAGTACCCCGTGGAGGACTGGGGAACCTCCCTGATGGCAAACATCAAGTATGGTATCAGGAAGTCCCAGCTTTTCCCATCCTTGTCAACAACCTTTTTTAACATGCTCTTTAATGTCTTATTGAAGCGTTCCACCAAGCCATCCGTTTGAGGATGGTACACCGAGGTTCGCAATTGCGACACCTTAAATAACTTGCACAGCTCTCTAGTTATTCGTGACATAAATGGGGTGCCCTGGTCTGTAAGGACTTCTTTAGGGATTCCAACTCGACTGAACACCATAAACAGCTCTTTGGCAATGTTTTTAGCAGACGCGGTGCGTAAGGGAATGGCCTCTGGGTAACGGGTAGCATAATCCATGATTACGAGGATATGCTGATGACCTCGGGCAGACTTGGGGAGTGGACCCACAAGGTCCATGGCAATCCTCTCAAAGGGCACTTCAATAATGGGCAAGGGCACTAAAGGACTTCGGAAGTGTTGTAGTGGGGCTGACATCTGACACACAGGACAGGATTGACAATAATTCGCAATATCCTTCTGTATCCCGGGCCAATAAAACCTGCGCAACACCCTTTCAGTAGTTTTCTCAACCCCTAAATGACCTCCTAGCAAGTGCCCATGGGCAAGTTCCAACACCACCCGTCTGTATGGCTTAGGGACCACCAACTGTTCAACCACTTCATCATTTTTTTTACATACACGATACAGTAAATCCTCATTGCTGCTAAAATAAGGAGAACAGAGCCTGTCCCCTGATTCGACAGGTACATCATTAATCACCATTACATTTTCCCAGGCCCTGGCAAGGGTTGGGTCTTTTCTCTGCTCGGTACCAAAATTTTCCTTGTGTACATTAAGGTCAGCAAACTCCAACGTAGGCTCAGATTCAGCAGATGGCTGTCCAGCTCCACTGGTTGTGGGGACCTCCTCAGGCTCCTCCAGCTCTCCTGCCATAACTGAGAAAGGAAAACCTGGGGAGCCCTGAGAAGAGTCCCCTGAACCCATATTGTCAGCAGCGGCCAGGAGTTCTGGCTCTGTCACTGAGTCAGCTACTGCGACCGGGTCGGGACGATCCCACAGTTCCCAAAACGTAGGGAAGTCCCTACCAACGATGGCCTCGTGCACCAAGTGGGGCACAAGTCCGACCGGATGGGTCACCGTACCTAAGCCAGTTTTAAACTGAACAGTGGCTATAGGATACTCGCGGGTATCCCCATGTACACAGATCACAGCAATTTTTTTAGCATGCAAATTCACAGTTTCAACCATCTCAGCTGTAACCAAAGTCACTAGACTTCCAGAGTCCAGCAAGGCTGTAATAGGCTTATTATTAACAGTCATTTGGCACATGTGTTTTCCCATACTTGGTGCTGCAGCGCATGAAACAGCAGCAAACATAGATTGCCTTCTAATAGATAGATCACACTGCATTGGTTCATCTGTCAATGGACAGTTTGCTGCAACATGTCCCAGTTCTTGGCAACGAAAACACCTGATGTTTCCCCAGTTTGGTTTGCTGACAGGCAGTAGCTTCCCTTGTTTGGGACGCCAAACTTCAGTCCTGGCACCAAAAATCCTCCCCCCTATTTCCTTGCCATGCTTACCACCCACTTCCCCTGGAACAGTCTTACCGGTTGCCTGGGGGGACCGTGGCTTTGGGCGGAAAGTCCGTGCGGCTGTAGGGGTGGTGACCAGGTTCTCTGCAGCAAAGTACCTTTCAACAAGTTCCACGAGGTTGTCCGCCGAGTTGGGGTCTCCTTGACTCACCCACTTCTGCAGGGGAACTGGTAGTGACCTCAGGAACTGGTCCATGACCACACGCTCCACTATTTGTGGCCCAGACAGGGACTCCGGCTGTAGCCATTTCCTCACCAAGTGAATTAGGTCGAACATCTGCGATCTTGGGGGCCTCTCGTCTTTGAAGAACCAGTTGTGGACCCGCTGTGCTCGAACTGCCAAGGTGACACCAAGTCGCGCCAGGATTTCCCGCTTGACCTTTTCATAGTCTCCTGCTTCTGCTGACTCCAAATCATAGTAGGCCTTCTGCGATTCTCCAGACAGCAAGGGGGCGACCAGTCCTGCCCACTGGGTTTTGGGCCAACCTTCCCTCTCAGCGGTACGTTCAAACGTTAAGAGAAATGCCTCTGGATCATCATCTGCAGTCATCTTAGAAAGAAAGCGACCCACATGGATGGCTGAGGGCTTGTCTCCAACAACATTAACTTTAGCAGGTGACCACTGTGCTAGCGTCTCCACAACCGCAGCCAGAGTTTTCCTATCCTCTTTTGCATCAGTGGCTAGCTGTTCAAACAGCCTCTGCGATAACTCATTTGTTTGTTGCTGTGTAGCATTTGCTCGTTGCTGTGCAGCATTGGATTGTTGCTGTGCAGCATTGGATATCACCAATTGTTTTAGGATTTCCTCCATGTTTAGTCACTCTAGGTACTGGCCTTTTAAGTAGTAACTTACTACAGCTGGTCGCAGTCTCCACCATATGTAACCTGGGGGACAGGTAGCAGGTACAAAGCTCCCTGGGATGAGCAGTCTTTCAGGCACAGATACCAAATCCAGTGAAATAGTGACAAACAGTGCAGTGTTTATTTGTGATATATACAAGTCTATATACAGGTGCTGTACAGTGTTCCAAAGAAAACAAATAGGAACCAAAAATAGTCAAAACAAAACCTAGCCGTGTCTCGGCACTAACTAAACAATATTTACAAATCCTAACTATCAGGCTGAGCAAGCCTACAGCTTGTCAGCTTCCACATACCTTTTTGCTCTCCTACACAGAAGCTTGTCTGAGTATCCCAGGCCAAGAGCAAGGGCTGTCTGCTCAGGTGAGCTTAAATTAGCCTGGGGGAGAAGACCTGAACCGGACCATGGATCACAGATCCCTGAACCTGTATGAGAGGAGCCTGGGAGATGTATAAACCCCGAACAGGACTTTTCCTGGCTCTCTCTGGGACGCTCTGCTAATATATATATATATATATATATATATATATATATATATAATAATATGCAAAGTGGTTGGAGGGAAGCTTCAGAATGGCAAAGATGTTTTAATTACAAATTATGTGAGCAGACTGCAGTTCCTCTTTAAAAGGTCAACTCCAGACAAAACTTTTTTGGATAGTGCGGGGGGGGGGGGGGGGGTGTGCCCCCTGTCAGGACAGGAAGTGATGAGAAATCTTCACAAAGGACACTTTAGGTAGAGCAGGGAAAGCCTAGGATTTCTGACAAAGTATTTATTGGTGTTTGTGCTTTCTTGGTAACTACACCCCCCTTTTTTTAGTATGTGGGGGGGTATATATATCTATATATAAATATATATTATATTTTACACACACACGCTGCCTGTAAAGATAAATAAAGCATTCAGCAGGCAACGATAAAAAAAAAAAAACAAAAACAAAAAAAAAACAAAAAAAACTGAGGAGCTTGGAAAGGGCTGCTGTACTATCTGATGTTAGTACAGCGATCTCCCTGCTGAGCTATTGTGATCTGACACGGGGACCGCCCCAAAGAAGAACATGCCAGTTAGCGCTCACAGCCATTGGCTGCCAGCACTGACGGATTGCTGGTTTTGCGGCCAGCTTGTGTCGGACAGGCTGGTGTACACAGGCTGAATGTCGGCTGGTTTCTGTTGAACGAACATATATTCAGCTGGTGTGTACCAGGCTTTAGGGGCAGGGTCCGCTTTAAATCAAGGATTTATCAAAACTGGGGCAGCTGTGCCCTGGGATCCAATCAGCTTTTCTCTTTCAATTTCAAAGCTCAACTGAAGAAGTTATAGTTTGAAGCGGATTGGTTGCCATGAACAGCTTGCTCTAGGTTCTGTCTGCTCCAGTTTTCATACTTCCCAAAAGTGGACGGCCGCTAACAGGCGCGGCTAAGCAGCTTATAAACCTCGTGATCTTCCTGCACGTAGCTTGAAGTACTTTATTCCTCCCTTAAGGACCAAAATGGCAGCAGGCCGTAAAAGAGACCTAGTTTGGGAATATTTACTGACAGCTTATTATTCTAAATAGGAAACCCTAATTTTGTTTGCAAATATTAAAGATTCCAACTACCAGCAAGAATAAGTCCTTATACAAGGCAAAAAAAAGGGGGGTTTTTAGGGACTTTGAGGAAATCATGACCTGGTAAGGTCACCCATTTCCATCCCTAGGGACTTTATATGAAACCATGACCTGGTAAGATCATGCGTTTCCATCCCAATTTAAATCACGAAACAGGGGAATAGCTAGGAGGGAGGTCGGGACTTTAAATGAAGCATGTGACAGCAAAAGGGTAATAGGATGAACATAGAGGAATTTATTGACATAATATTCAAACATACGCATTGTAACCGTAGAGTACATACAGTCAACCAATACATGCACAGATAAATAGGTAAAAAATGTATAATTAGATAAGATATAGCATACATTGTAATGTTCGTACAATTGATAGATGGATAACAAGGTACAAAGTTAAAACACGTTACAGAATGATGAATTAGGATACCACATTCATAAATTCCCTAGTGCACCACAAGCAATTTGGGTAACATAGATATTAAAACGATAATGCCTGCTGGACCTAAGGCCTCATTGGACCTGTGGGGGGAGTAAATAGGATAAAACTGATGGGGATTAGTAAGACGATAGAACACGGCAATTGGTGGCTCAACGCGTTTCGTGGCTTCCCTGCCACTCGTCAGGAGCAAGCACGTGTAATTCTAAAAATTATAAGAATGGAATGAGCAAAAGGAGGAAAGAAAAATAAAAAACAAAAAATAATAAGGGGGGGGGGCGTGGTATACGTCCCCCGCTGCTGGTATGGGGACATACTCACTACGAGACTAGGCACTGATAGGTAGGTGGCGGGACCCCATGTGCCATCCCAGTAGGCCCAAACCGGGAGCCGAGGCGGGAGCCCCACAGCGACGAAAGCGGGCGCCAACCAGGGCGGGCACGGGGACCGAGGGTACCTGGAAAAGAGGAGGATAGTGAGGGTAAGTGAAGACAGTAGTGAGGGAAGGGAGGTAGGGGGGTTGGACGCCAGTTACTGTGCGTCGACGTCACGCACCGCACTGTACTTGCGGCGTCCTTGGCGCCGTCATGCGCAGTGTTGTATCCACACTCGTGGGCTATGGGGGAGGATCTGTGCCGTTGCCGGACAGCTGTCCGACTTGCGGCGCCCCTCCCCCCGCCACACGGCGTGACGCGGGGGGCGGCCCCCGCGACGGCGTTATATGGGCGCTCTCCGGGACGGTCCGGGGCATTCGAGGCCTTCCACACATCTGACCTCTCACCATTGGGAACTCTTCCCCCTCCGGGGTCCTAATCCTCCTCCTCAGGTACACCCCCCACTCCCCCCCCCGGCTGTCACTGCACTGGTTGTCCTACTTGTCCTCCACGCCCCACCCACTCCTCCTGCCTCCCATCCCTGTCCTCACTGGCTCCCTTTGATTTCCCACACTATGGCTGCGGGGTTCTTTCCCTACCTCCCTTCCCTCACTACTGTCTTCACTTACCCTCACTATCCTCCTCTTTTCCAGGTACCCTCGGTCCCCGTGCCCGCCCTGGTTGGCGCCCGCTTTCGTCGCTGTGGGGCTCCCCGCCTCGGCTCCCGGTTGGGCCTACTGGGATGGCACATGGGGTCCCGCCACCTACCTATCAGTGCCTAGTCTCGTAGTGAGTATGTCCCCATACCAGCAGCGGGGGACGTATACCACGCCCCCCCCCCTTATTGTTTTTTGTTTTTTATTTTTCTTTCCTCCTTTTGCTCATTCCATTCTTATAATTTTTAGAATTACACGTGCTTGCTCCTGACGAGTGGCAGGTAAGCCACGAAACGCGTTGAGCCACCAATTGCCGTGTTCTATCGTCTTACTAATCCCCATCAGTTTTATCCTATTTACTCCCCCCACAGGTCCAATGAGGCCTTAGGTCCAGCAGGCATTATCGTTTTAATATCTATGTTACCCAAATTGCTTGTGGTGCACTAGGGAATTTATGAATGTGGTATCCTAATTCATCATTCTGTAACGTGTTTTAACTTTGTACCTTGTTATCCATCTATCAATTGTACGAACATTACAATGTATGCTATATCTTATCTAATTATACATTTTTTACCTATTTATCTGTGCATGTATTGGTTGACTGTATGTACTCTACGGTTACAATGCGTATGTTTGAATATTATGTCAATAAATTCCTCTATGTTCATCCTATTACCCTTTTGCTGTCACATGCTTCATTTAAAGTCCCGACCTCCCTCCTAGCTATTCCCCTGTTTCGTGAAGAATAAGTCCTTACATTTAGAGAGCACCTGTCATTTCCGATCCATCACGGCAGCGCCTGTTAGCGGACATCCACTCGACTGCTGCCGCCACGTCCCTCACCTTGTTGTGTCACTGCCGCATCACCAGCCGTCCCATTAAAGTGAATAGGACTGTCGGGGAGCCAACAGCGGGGCCAGAGGGGGGAGCCAACAGCGGGGCCAGAGGGGGGAGCCAACAGCGGGGCCAGAGGGGGGAGCCAACAGCGGGGCCAGAGGGGGGAGCCAACAG